>JAJJWW010015781.1:0-16105 GCA_023531295.1 Papaver armeniacum
CCATCCTAGCTATTACACATGACCTCACAATTCCAATAATAGTAAGAGAGAGAGAGTTGTCTTTCCATTGTACCTTGTCCTTTCTTTTATAGGCTTTCCTAAAAGCCCCTATTTTTACTACTTCATGACACATGTCTTAATACCTCTTAATTACCCTTAATGTCATTCTTTAACATAACCTCTTCCTTCTTCATTAATTCCTCCTTTATCCTCCCATCTTTCATGGGTATCTTCTATTTGGGCTTGGGTTTAGTCCCCAAGTCCTACATCTTAACCCAAGTTCACATCTATTCTTAGGGGCATCTCCAACTCGTTAAGGGGTATTATTTTTCATGTATCAACATTAGTCCCCTGGTTATTGGGTCGATTATCAGATGATCCAATAGCCAAATCCTTTCGTACTCCTACGTACTGCGTGTCATTGAGAGCAGGACAGTTGGCAGAGCATTTATGGCGTTCTCTCCTTTATATAGCAGCACCAATCTTCCAGCCCGGTCAATTCTAGTCCTTATCTTCCTTTTTGTTTTCTTGTCAAGCACTTTACGTAGATGGCTCACTCCCTTCACGGGTACGCGCTAACTCTGGCGCCAGTCCCTGCGTTAGTCTCGATGTTCAAGAAATTGGAACTCACTCCCTTCACGGGTTCGCTTTACGAGCATAGGTTAGCTAAAAGGGATTTCGCGCGCGCTCAATTTGTAGAGCGCTTTGAAGCGTGTCAGGCTGCTGAGGAGGCTGGTCGACTAACATCTGCAATTCAACTTGCTTTGGATGATGTCGTCACGGCCCGCAACGTTGCTGCTTCGTTAGTCACCGAATCCTTGACGATGAAGGCAACCATTGAGTATGCTATCGCTGACTGCCGTTCACATATCTCTTGTCGTGCTGCTTTACGCCTTCTCGGGCATACTCTATCTTTGATTGCTATTTCTGCGCTTGTGAACCCATCCTATCCTAGGGACGAGCTCGCGCACTTATTGGTGTTAAGGGAGGAGATAAGTGTACTGCGGGATTTCAGGCAAGCCCGTCGGGATAAGGCACGCCAAGACCGCGATGAACACGAAGATACTCTAGCGTTGGCCCAAGGGGCGAATGCTAAAGGGAAAATTATTCGATACATCTACAAACTGATAAGTGATGCCAATTGGGGGTTGTCCCAAGCCAACGTTCAGTGTGACGAAAGTAGGCTTATGGCGGAGGTCGTGGATGTAGATATTGCTCGTTGTTGCCTGTTGGTAGCTGGTTAAATTAGGTGCTAGCTTTGGGGGCAGTTTCCTTTATTTTCTATTTATTTCATGCACTTCGCTTGTTGGATTTTTCCTTCTCAGTTTATATATATTTCAATCTCTCTCCTTTTCTTTCCGTTATTTTATCGAATTTTCCTCTTTGATTGATTCCCTTTTACCCAACCTCATGGACGTTGCCACATTTGTCTTAGGCCTTGGTTCGTGAGTCTCTAATATTTATGTCTAGGTTATCCTCTCTCTTAACCTTATTTTGACACGTTTCTCAGCATGCTGAAGGGGTATGAGCAATTGCTTCGTATTCCACGCCCTCTTCCTTCGTGTGTGTATATAAATACCCCCATGCTATTCTCGTTTCTTAATCTTGGTTATCATTACATCTACTATCATATATATATATATATATATATATATATATTACTTGGTAAGTCGCCCTTATGGCTAACTCTCTTCACGGGTATGTGTTGTCCTTAGCGCTCATTTCCATGTTAGTCTCGGCTTCATTCAAACAAGACGAGTTGAAGCGGCTTCTGTTCGTGAAGGCCGAGGTTGAGGAACTTCGTACACAGAGAAAGATAAGAAGGGATGCTAAATGCGCGAATTTCAGAGCCCGGTACGAGGCGTATCAAACTGCTCAGGCCGAGTCCCCCGGTCGGGTATCATTGGAGATCCAACAGGCGCTGGACGAAGCTGTCACCGCTCGCGACGCAGCCAATCAGTTATTCGAGGATTTTTTGATGATGGTGGCTACTATGGATCGTGCCATCTCTGATTGTCATCTTTGGGTCCCTCATCAGGGGATCTTACCGCTTCTCGGTCATACTATGACTTTAGCGGCCGCGTCCACACTTGTACCTCGACATTACCTTGAGGACGAGTTGGCTCGTTCATTGATTTTGATGGAAGAGGCGGGTCTCCTGAGGACGCTCAGGCTAATTCGTCAAGATAAGGCGCGCAAGGAGTACGATAAGCATGAAGATACTCTTTCGATTGCTCGCGGGGCCGGTTTTGAAGATAACGTGATCCAGGACATCCTCAGGTTGGTGCATGTAGCCGATCAAGATCTTCGTTTGGATACTGCACAATGTGAAGATGGTCGCTTGATGGTGGAAGCCTTAGACGCTGATATTGCTAGGTGTCGAGCACTGATGGCTGGTTAATTTTATCACTGTGGAATGTCTTTTTAGTTTAAACGTCTTTTGTAATAGATTGGTGTGAATAAAGTCTTTGCTTTCGATTTCGAGGGTGATGTTATTTGCTTGTATACGAGTATATCGTGCCTTCGGTCTGTCTGTGACCTGTTATTCTCTTGCGGGGTTGTTGGGTAAGTTTTTTCGTTAGTTGAGCGCGGTTATTCCTCCCTTTGTCTCTCTTCTGTCTTCCCCCCCTTTTTTTGGCCTATGTATCTACTCCCCCACCCCTTTTTAAGGGAGTTGTACGGGGCGGGCGTTGGTTAAACGCGCCTAGTCCCCCCATTTTTTATTTTCAAGGGAGAAGGGTAGGGTGTGCGTTGGTTAAACGCGCCTATTCCCCCCTCTTTATTTTCAAGGGAGCTGGGTGGGGTGGGCGTTGTTTAAACGCGCCTACTCCCCCCCCCCTTTTTTTTCCAAGGGAGCCGGGTGGGGCGGGCGTTGTTTAAACGCGCCTACTCCCCCTTTTTTTATTTTCAAGGGAGCCGGGTGGGGCGGGCGTTGTTTAAACGCGCCTACTCCCCCCTCTTTTTTTTTTTCAAAGGAGTTGGGTGGGGTGGGCGTTTTTTAAACGCGCCTACTCCCCCCCTATTTTTATTTTCAAGAGAGCCGGGTGGGGCGGGTGTTGTTTAAACGCGCCTACTCCCCCCTCTCTTTTTTTTTCCAGAGGAGCTGGGTGGGGTGGGCGTTGTTTAAACGCGCCTACTCTCCCCCTTTTTTATTTTCAAGGGAGCCGGGTGGGGCGGGCGTTATTTAAATGCACATATTCCCACTTTTCCTTTTCGTGCTCGTTGGTTGTTCGGATGCTTTTGGCATTCCTGGAACCTTTGTGGTCTTGTCAGTCGATTAGGCGCCTTGGGCGTTCCTGAGGTTTTTACAAATATCAGTCAATCAGGCGCCTTTGACATTCCAGAGACCTTTTATGAAATTGTCAGTTAATCGGGCGCCCTTGGCGTTCCCCAGACCTTTTGATGAGACTTGTCATTCAATCAGGCGCCCTTGGCATTCCCGAGACCTTTTGTGAAACTTGTCGGTCAATCAGGCGCCTTTGGCTGTCCTGAGATCTTTCGTGAACTTGTCAGTCGATCAGGCGCCTTTGGCATTCCTGAGACCTTTTGTGAAATTGTCAGTCAATCAGGCGTCATTAGCATTCCTGAGACCTTTTGTGAATTTTGTCAGTCGATAAGGCGCCTTTGGCTGCCCTGAGACCTTTTGTGAACTTGTCAGTCAATCAGGCGCCATTAGCATTCCTGAGACCTTTTTTGAATTTTTTCAGTCGATCAGGCGCCTTTGGCTGCCCTGAGACCTTTTCTGAACTTGTTAGTCAATCAGGCGCCATTAGCATTCCTGAGACCTTTTGTGAATTTTGTCAGTCGATCAGGCGCCTTTGGCTGCCCTGAAATTTTTTTTTTATGAACTTGTCAGTCAATCAGGCGCCATTAGCATTCCTGAGACCTTTTGTGAATTTTGTCAGTCGATCAGGCGCCTTTGGCTACCCTGAGACCTTTTGTGAATTTGTCAGTCAATCAGGCGCCTTTGGCTGCCCTGACACCTTTTGTGGATACGCCATTTTTCCAACTTACTTTAATGCTTAAAACGGGCATTTACAAGGTAGGACTCAAGCGTAAATTTTTTTCAACCACTTGCCATTGATGGGTGTTTTGACCTTGGTCCCATTCATGCGCCTAAGCTTGTAGTATCCGCTTTTTCCACTTTCCTTATTGTGAACGGGCCTTCCCAATTTGCTACGAATTTGCCAGCACTGGCTTTTCTCTGTATGTGCGGGGCTATTTTTAAGACTAGCTCATTAACCTTGAAGGTCATCTCCTTTACACTCTGGTTGTAGTATTTAGATGCACGCTTCCTATAAGCTTCTACGAACCTTTCTGCCCGTGCTCTTCTTTCCTCTATTGTGTCTAAATGGGCAAAGCGGCTCACTTCATCTGGCGTGGTATGGCTAGCCATTGCCACTCTTGCAGATGGTATTGCTATCTCTGCGGGTAGGATCGCATATTCTCCATAGACAAGTGAGTAAGGAGATGCGCCTGTAGAACTACGCTTAGAAATCCTATACGCCCAGAGTGCCAATGGCAACTGCTCGTGCCATTCTCTATGGTGGTCATGTACTATTCTACTGAGGATGCGGATGAGCGTCTTATTTGTTGCCTCCGCTTGCCCATTCCCTTTGGGGTAATAAGGGGTAGACGTGTGGAGCCTTACATTGTATTGGCGGAGTAAATCAATTACATCCTTGTTCACGAATGATTTCGCGTTATCTGCCCTGATTATCATGGGCGCGCCGAACCTGCAAATGATGTGTTCTTTGATGAATGCGGCTATTGTGGCACCTGCGTAATCTTTGAGGGGTATCGCCTCGACCCATTTCGACGCGTACTCGGTGGCGGTGATTATGTACTTATGTCGCTTTGAGGATGTTGGGTTGATTAGCCCTATAAGATCGAGCCCCCAGCTGTGGAATGGCCAGGGCGTTACTATGCTCTGCAATAAGGCGTGGGGGGCTTGGATCAAGTTCTCATGTGTCTGGCACTGCAAGCATCTTCGGGCGTGTTCTGCGGTATCACTTTCCATGGTCGGCCAGTAAAACCCTCCTTCGTAAAGTTGCAGGAACAACTTCCGCATCCCCTGGTGCTCTGCATCGTGGGATCGGGTCATGACTTCTATGGCTTCCTGATTTGATAGGCATCGCAGCGCGGCATTACCATAACTTCTCCGATAGAGAATGCCTTCATGCATGAAGAAATACGCTGCCTTCCTTTGTATTTTTAAAGCCATATGTCTGTCACCAGGCATCTTCCTGTGCTAGATGAAATCGATGTAAGGTTGTCTCCAGTCTACTTCTTCGGCTGTGCAGACCTCCGCGGGCTGTGGTGGGGCTTGGCAATCGGCACAACTATCTTGGAGTGCTGCTGCTTGAGCTGACATACTTGGCCAATATACGCCCATCCTTTGAAGCCTTATGTATAGATGAACGTCACCGGTCTGCCCACATGTCTCCGTGTGTAGTTCTCGGAGTAACTTCTCCGCCTCCCTTTTATTTACACATCTTGCGAGGGATCCTCCGGCCGCCCTGTAGTACAACGCACCTTGGATCATCACGAACTTCTTTAAGGCTTGAGTAGGAATCACTCGCTCTTCGTCCATCCGCGTCAAGTCTTCGATGTATGCCTTTCTCCAGTCATCCGCCTCCTCGAAGGACAAGTCCTCTTTCCAATTACTAGGTAGCCCTTTTCTTCGTACCGTAACCGTACCCTCTTCTTCGTCGTTTAATGGTACCTTGCTTGCCAAAGTTTCCAGGGCGTCTGCGTGTTTATTTCCGCCTCTGACAGTATGATCCAAAGTCGATCTCGTTTGACTCATCAGCCTTTGGGCCTCTGCCCGGTAGGGGGCCAGGTGCGGCTCTTTGATGTGGAAATCTATGTTCACTTGATTCGTAACAAGCCGGGAATCGCCTTTGACTTCAACGCCTCCAAGGTTAAGCTCTTTCGCCATTTGGAGTCCCAAAATTAAGGCTTCATACTCTGCCACATTATTACTACATAGAAAATCCAGTTTGAACGAGTATGAGAGTAGTTCTCCCCGCGGGGCTTCGAAGACTACTCCTGCTCCTCCCACGGACCCGTAAGAGGATCCGTCAAAGAACATGGTCCAAGGCTTGTCAACATCTGCGGTTGCGACCTCTCCAGGTATTATTCGTGTACTTCATCGTCTCCTGCTCCTGGGAACATGGCCATGAGGTCGGCTATTGCTTGTCCCCTTACAACGTTCGGCCGCTGGTACTTGATCTCGAATTCCGATAGTTGAAGAAACCATCGGGTGGTTCTCCCTGTAAGGACAGGCTTCGAAGCCAGGTCCGCTATCGGGTTCGCTGCTGCCACCACAATGGTTTCATGTGTTAGGAGGTAGGGGAGCAGCTTTTGAGTCGCGTATATGAAGGCCAAACATGCTTGCTCTACACGCGGGTATCTTAATTCTGCATCTCGTAGGACCCGACTCACGTAATAGATAGGTGACAGCTCAGTTCCCCCCATGTCTTGCGCGAGAACTGCGCCGATTGCTGAGCTGGTAAACGCTGTGTAGAGATAAAGAGGGACTCCGCGTATCGGAGATCTAAGAATCTTAGGGCTGACAAGACACTGCTTCAACTTTTCAAAGGCGGCACATTGTACCTCTCCCCATACGAAGGGTATCCTTTTTTCAGCAAGGGAAGGAACGCAGTCATCAGCTGTGCTAAACCAGGCACGAAGCGTCATATGTATGATATTCGTCTTATAAAGGCTTGCAACTCTTTGGTGTTCACCGGCGGTGCCATTGTTGTGATTGCTTCGACTTTGCTCGGGTCTACTTGAATTCCCTCATTAGTCACTACAAAGCCCAAGAATTTCCCGGATGTGACCTCAAAGGCGCACTTGAGAGGGTTCATCTTGAGTTTGAATTTCCTGCATCTCTCAAAGGCCGTCATTAGGGGAGAGATGTGATCCTTAGCCTCTTGTGTCTTGACTACGATGTCGTCAACATATACTTCTATTGTCCGGTGCAGCAGGTCGTGGAAGATGGATGTCATGGCGCGCTGATACGTGGCACCGGCGTTCTTCAATCCAAACGACATCACTACGTAGTAGAAGTTGCCGTATGGGGTTTGGAAGGCGGTTTTATTTGCATCTGTAGGGTCCATCTTTACTTGGTTATATCCGCTGAAGCCATCCATGAAAGGCGGTTTTTCCCGGTCGCGTCCAGCGTCATGTCGATGTTTGGCAGCGGGAAATCGTCCTTTGGGCAAGCTCGGTTCAGGTCTCTATAGTCTACACAACACCTAACCTTTCCATTTTTCTTGGTTACTGGCACAATGTTATCTAACCAAGTGGGGTGTTGTATTGGCTTAATGAATTTAGCTTTAAGTAGCCGCTCCACTTCCTCCTTTATCGCGAGGGCGGTAGCCCTAGGAAACTCGCAGCTCCTTTGCTTCACGGGTTTGAATTCAGGCGATACTCCTAGATTATGTACCACGAGATCGCTATCTAAACCCGGCATTTCGTCATAGTCATAAGCGAAGACGTCCTTGTATTCTTTAAGTAACGCAATCAATGTTACCCTTTCCTCTTGGTCCAGATTCTTGCTTATCATGATGGAGCGCTTGTCTTCTTGTGTTCCTATGTCCATTTCATCCATGGTGAGGTCTTTTGGCGTTCGTTCCTCATTGGTTCTCGTAGTGATGCTTACCAACTGATCGCGCAATTCTTGGTCATGAATCGTGTTGTAAGGGAAGCTCGGACAAGCTTTGTTCTGCGCTGTCATCAGGAACCCCCGCTTCACTCATCAACTCATCAGCGTGGTTTTGCTCATTTGCGGGCATTCCCTCGGATAATTGCTATAATCGGTACACATGTCCACCACCGATCTTGGAGAAGCGTTGGAAACTGGGTTGCTCATCTTGCTTCCTTTTTCTTTCCGTTGGTATCACCATCCTTGACGGACTGAACACGGATTTGGCGGGTTCCGCTTTTTCTTCGTCCCCCACTTCGGCAGCGGGGTGAGTCGAGCTTCGGGCATTTCGTCCTCTTCTATTGGCTCGTCATAGAAAATTGTGTCCGTCATATATGCTTCTTCTGGGGTTCGAAAGGGTTGCTCATGGTGGGAATTCGGTACTGCTTGCCTCCTATGTTAGTTTTTACACATTGATGGTACGTCGACGCGACTACTTTGTGGTTGAGTAGCCAGCCTCGCCCTAGTAACACATGGAAGGTAGTGTCGTCTTCTAGAACATAAAAAGTGGTGGTCCATCGGATATGACCAACCTTCATTGCTAGGTTAATGATTCCAATAGCTGTTTGGGCGTGGCCTCAAAACCCTTTCACTGTAGTGACCCGCATTCTTATCGCGGACCGCTATATGCCTAAAACATCGAGCGTATGCATCGAAATCAGGTTTAAGGACGCGCCCCCGTCAACAAAAGCTCTTTTTAGCGGTTGTCTGTTGATATACACGGTGAGATATAGAGGCCTGAGGTGCTCTCCCGGGTAACAGATGTCTTCGTTGGTGAATACGATCGCCTCCTTGGGGAGAAGCCCACAGGGCCTCCCTGCTGCTATGGCTACTATGGCCTTAGACGCTTCCTTGATTTGATCTTCGCTGAAGCCGAGCGAATCGAAGAACTGTTGAGCTAATACTGTCTTAGCAAATTGATGAGCCACGCCGTCTGTGTTGGCAAAAGTAGAATTATCCATATCCACCTCACATGCTTCTCGTTCATCCTCGGTCCAAGGCCTCCAGGCATCTCCGCTTGGGTTATGGGAAAGCATCATTACGTGATGTGGGGTAGTTTTGCCATCTTCCGCTTTGTTCATTTCAATCTCGCCTATTTCCAGCTTCTTCTGAAACATCCTTCGCAGGTTGAAGCAGTCGATTGTAGGGTGTTGTATCCTCCAATTAAGGTGACAATAGCATGCATCATTTTTGTCAAGAGTGCTAGGATCCATTTTTGTCGGGGGCAAATGGGTTTCCTTGTTTGCTACCCATTGTTCTAATAATCCGACGATTTGTTCCTTGCTGCAAGGCAGAGGTGGCGGGAGCGCTTGTGTTCCCCAACCCTCGCGATTATTATTTGCGCGGGTATTTGTCGGCATGGTCGATACAGTGTTAACCGAGTTCGCCAAACATAATCCGAGCTTGGTTCTTCAATGCAATCGGCGATCCTTGCGGCTGCCTCCTCCAGTTCTACAAATGTGGGGAAGCGAAAGTTTACCAGATTCTTTTTGAAAGATGGAGTCATCCCCCGGACGCAAATTTCCACTAACGCTTCTTCTTTAACGTCTTCATGGCAATCGATAGTGAGAAGGCGGAATCTAGCGATGTATTTTTCTATCCCCTCGCCGATGCGGTGATTGCACTTGCTCAGGTCTATGGTTGTGACCTTCATTTTTGCTGAATAGAACTTTCTGAGAAAAAGCGTTGACATGGCTGACCATGAATGGACGCTCCTCGGCTTGAGGTTGTCGTACCAGGTGAACACCGTATCAGTCAGCGATTTCGGAAACTCTCTCAGATATAGCTTCCCATCCGCCGCGCGATCATTCATTGTAGACAGGAATCGACTGAGGTGCTCTCTCGCGTTGCCTTGGCCATTATAGACCTTGAATTTTGGTGAAGTATAATCTTCAGGGTACTGATATTCTATGATTTCAGAGGAGTAAGGACTTACCATGAAGTTATAGTTGTCTTGTTTAACGATCCTGTAATTCAATTCTAGGTATTTTGCAATCACCTCTTGTGTCATAGCCGCAGGCTCGTTTTCCACTTCCTCTACATCTTCTGTTGTTTCTTTAACATTTTCCCCTGCACTGGCCGTCTTCATGAGATTTCTCAGCTCTCGTTCTTTACGTACGTGCTCTTCTAGTTTTATTTGCATCTCCTCGAGGGAAAGCTGAGTGAGCGGCGCTTCCTCGCCCTCGTGTTGTTTATCTTCTTCGCGCGTGATGTTTGATTTTCTCGCCTGCGTGATTGGGTCTGATATTATACCTACTCTCTCTCCTTCTGGGTTAATTAGGGGTGTGTTTAGGTTTCATGCCTCGCCTGAACTAGTGTCTTCTGTGTGTATCATTGTAAGCTAGGCACGAGACTCCGGGTGTGGTCGCCAAATGTTGAGGGGTGAATTTCAGTTTAGGTTCTACCCGTCCTAGCTATTACACATGACTTCACAATTCCAATAATAGTAAGAGAGAGAGTTGTCTTTCCATTGTACCTTGTCCTTTCTTTTATAGGCTTTCCTAAAAGCCCCTCTTTTTACTACTTCATGACACATGTCTTAATACCTCTTAATTACCCTTAATGCCATTCTTTAACATAACCTCTTCCTTCTTCATTAATTCTTCCTTTATCCTCCCATCTTTCATGGGTATCTTCTATTTGGGCTTGGGTTTAGTCCCCAAGTCCTACATCTTAACCCAAGTTCACCTCTATTCTTAGGGGCATCTCCAACTCATTAAGGGGTATTATGTTTCATGTATCAACAGGAACGATCCTTGCTTCCATTATATTACCAGTTAACTGTGTGAAATAAGTGATTTAATTTGATTGCACTCACGACACGCATCAGTTACCATCAATTATTAGCTCAAAAACTGATCTTTATTTCATTATCCGGTGGTAATCCGTCTATCGCCGACTAATTTCCGACTAGATTTTGTTCTAACGGTCGGATAACGGCTCTAAATGGTGGTTTTTGGGGTGGTACCGACTAGATTTAGTTCTAACTCAAATTAAATTTGACTAACTATTACTATTACTATTCTTATCTATCTTCTTCTTCATTAATCTCAATTTTTATTCAAAACCATTAAAGAACTATTAACCTTAGTTAGAATTTTGTAAAATCTACACTATAGGCTTATTATTTATTTTATTTTTAATCATTTAATTCGTTGAGTGATAAGAAAATAATCATGTACATTATCATGGAAGATTCCGTTATTGCAAACCTAGGGCAAAACGTTAACGCGTTAATGGATAATACTTAGTATGCCAATGAATTATATTGATTAATGAACTGTGCTAGAGCATAGCTTGGTTGAACTCACCAAGCATTGGTATGTCAAGTTTTGTTGTCATATTTTAGTGTGTCAAAACTCATCTAAAGTCGCTTGATTAAATACTAGAGTCAACTTCGTTTAGGTTAGACTAGAAAGTCTAGGAATGTTGAGACATACAAGTATTACTCCGAAGACCTGTAGTATGTGAAGAAATAAAGAACTACAACGATGACATCATCCTTCAACTTGAGGTTAGGAATATTGACTTGAACTGTTTCATTCATAACGTATCTTTCGAGCCGTGTTATATTGAAAACATAACTGCGAAGCTGTATATACTGTATATATTATATAATACTCTAGTGATGTGACATGGTCATAATTGTATGATCATAGTATTAGGAAATTAGACTACAAAGTATAACGCTTATCTTTTGAACTTCGTAGATATGACATAGACATAATCTTGTATATACTGTTATGATTATGTAAATGGGTTATGGTGAAGATTTCATCATAGGAAACAATGTTTTCACTACACCAAATATGGGGTTTAGCAACTCAGATTCGCAACAGCTTAGAAGATGTTGCGAAATTTTTGTTGCTAATTTCAGTTGCGAAAAATTCGCAACAACTTAAAATAGTTACGAAAATCGCAACTGTTCTTTTCTGTTACGATTCGCAACAGAATTCAGTTTTCGCGTGCGACTCGTGTGTGTGTGTTGCCCACACTTTCAAGCTGACTCGGTTCCAGCCTATTCAGATGCACTTAGTCAGCTTCAAAACTGACTCGTGCTTTATCTGTATCGAGAGCACATGTTTTTTTCTTATCTTCTCCTCTTCTCTACCTTTCATTCTCTTTTCCCTTCCTCTCACGTTCTCGTATCTAATTCTCTGCTCGTCTCTGGTTCTCTTCCCCACATTCTACTACCAGCACCATCGTTATCATCAACGTCATAAACCCCCAAATCATTTTCCCTTTTTTCTTTCGAAACCCTAGAAATCTTTTTCTGTCTGAAGAGCCCCCAATCCCAAAACCTAATGGTCGTCATCGAAACTAGGGTTAGTGGAAAGGGGTTTGTTTGTTTACATGATATATTTTGATTGTGTAATTGAAATTTCAATAAATAGGTCAGGATAAGATTAGGGTTTTGAAATTCAAATTGAATTTGATTTTATTACAGGAAGAGATGGGGTTCCAGGTCTGTTGTAAAGAGATGGGGTCCTAGAAACACAATTATCCCAACGGATTTCAAGAAACTGGATCAGAAAAGAAAAGAAGAGAAGAGAAAAGATGAAGAACATTGTTAGAGCATGGCTCGGTTGAACCCACCAAGCGTTGGTATGTCAAGTTTGGTTGTCATATTTTAGTGAATCAAAACTCATGTTAAGAGTCGCTTGATTATGTACTAGAGTTAAACTTCGTATAGGTTAGCTTGAAAGTATTAGGATATGAGTCATTACAAGTATTGCGAAGACTTGAAGATGTGAAGAAGCAAGGAGCTACAATGACAACAATCATCCTTCCACTTGAGGTTAGTGATATTTGAATTGAACTGTTTCATTCTCTAACGTATCTTTCGAGTCGTGCATATGGAAAACATAACCGCGAAGCATATTTAAACTCTAGATAGACATAGTATTAAGGAATACAATACGAGGTTTATTGCTTAACCACTAAACTTTGTAGATAAGACATCGCCATAATCATTTGAATGCTATTGTGATTATGTATGGGTATGATGTGAGGATTTCATCCTAGGGAACAATGTTTACATGTGTTCTAAGGAAGTAAGTTCATAAACTTGTTTGTGAACCGAAAAGGAAATTTTCAGGTGTTATTGGTTTTGTTATTCATTGCATATCTTATGAACAACCAATATGTGTGATAGAGTATAACCGCTCACAACTTGTTGTGTTCTTGGTAGAACTGTTCACAAAGGCCTGACTTATGTATTGGTATAAATTTTAGTAGTAAAGCCGATCTTAAGTAATCACCTGTGGTATGATCGGATTTTGTATGTCTAACCTTGTAAGGGAAAGGGAACCGATACTTGTAAGGGAAAGGGAACCGATCCTAGTAAGGGAAAGGGAACTGATCCTAGTAAGGGAAAGGGAACCGATCCTAGTAAGGGGTGCAGTACATCAAAGGGAACCGATCCTTGTATGGGGTGCAGCAAGGTTTATAGCAGAAAGGGGAACCAATCCTATGAACATGTGCAACACATATAAGTTAGATACCATATATATGTGGGGAACCGATCCTAGTACCTATTCAACTGAACTTTTGGGAAGCTAGTGTGACTATGCACAGTACTCACATGCAGGTGATCGCTGTCGTATGCGTCAAAAATAATTTCACTTTCCTAAAGTATATGATAAGAAAGAGTTCGTTTCCACAGAGAGGCGATTGTAGTTATTACGTATTCAATTTCTTAAAGTAACCAATTGGGGGGATTTCTGAATTTATGTAAGCAATAAAAGCAAATTAAAACAAAGTAAATTGTAGAAAGTAATCAATGGAGAGAGATATTGGTCAAGGAATTCATCTTCAATCTTAAACATGTGCTTGCATATATGATTAGAATTACAATTTAATCTCTTGTGTTATCAAAAGCCTAGAGAATCGAGAGAGCAAGATAATCTATTAATTTCCTAAGTTCATCAACACACACATTAGAGATGCGTATGTGAATTCTACCTAAAGAATAACCTAACGCCTTGCGCTAATCAAGTTCAATTCCTAGGATCATTAAGTTTCAAAAATAGGCTAATCAATGTAATTGTCATGCGTTGCACATAACAATTCGGACAATGGTCAAACTCTACATATGATTACGAGAGTGTATCACTACAAACCGTAAACATATCATGCTACTTGTATTCAAGGTTATCGCTAAAAAACCCTAAAATAGCTATGGACTAAGATGCAAGTTCAATTAATTGGCCACTTAACTAATCAAACATCATAATCCTATCACAATACTTCAATCATGTGATCATAAAAACAGTAGAGAATTGAACGATAATCAAGAGAGAAAACTAATACTTAAAGCAAAACACAAGTTTTAGAAATCGGACTACATCCTTAACCAATAATGAATTAATTAGCTACTCATAGCTATGGAGTTCATCACCAAAAATATAAGTTGAATAAAGAAGAAGATGAACAAAAGCAAACCCTAGAAGCGTAAACAAAACCGGCTCTCCAAAGTTCCAAGAATAAGATATTTTTTATAAGTTGTAGAATTCCTCTTTTTATAGCTTTTCCCTTCTTCCAAAATTAGGTCAAGTCTCAAAGTCCATTAGATGAAAATCCACCAAGCCCATAAGAGAGAGAAACCCATGTAGAAAATAAGTCCAAAAATCCGTCGCCGGAAAACTGGTATTGTGGCCGGAAATCGGCCGGAGAATGGACGGAAATCGGTTCCGGTGACCGGCAAAGTCCGCCCGGTCACCGGTCAACGGGTCGAATCGTCCAGGTCATTGAGTCAACTCGTCTAGTCAACTGAGTGAACTCGGTCAGTCACCGAGTCGAATCGAGAGTCGAGATCACGGTCGCCTATCTCTGGCCGACCGGGTGAAGTTGCCGGCCTTGAGCCATTTGCACAGCCATAATCGTGTTGCACAAAGATGGTGCATCGGTGCTCTTCCACCATCTTGGCCTACACCTTCCTCTGCCATTTCCATCAATTGCCACCACCAGAACCAGCTCAACATTTCATTCTGCAACATTTCTTCTCTTCTAAACCACCAGAGCCATAACACTAACACCATCTTCATCTTCTCAGCTCAGACTTGAGCTCCAATGCCAATGAACCCCTCAATTGTGGCTGCAACCTCAAGCCCTTACAGCTCACATTATTGTTCCATCTCTACTTAGCCACCTGCTTGCAACCAACAACTCAGGTCATCAATCTGAACTCCATCATGCTCAAGTTATCACCCAACTTCACTTTCTCAACTCGATAGTAAAGGCTTCATGTCTTCCCTGAGCTTCACATAACACACAAATTCATTCCAAACACAGCATCAGTACCAGCTGTAACACCTTCACTTCATTCCCACCTGACCTGCTCCAGCTGCTACTTGAACTCAAGCCAAGACCTCAAGCTCAGAACCAGCACCAGCCCCTTCTCAGCAACTCCACCTCACTGTACCAGTTGCAGCACCAGGCTCTCAAACCATCAGAATCCAGTCCACTTCATTACAAAGCAACAACACTTGACAACATCTTACTCGAGCTTAACAGCTCCATTTTCTCCATTCTCGGCCTCATGACAACAATATCTGCCCTGCAGATTCCATTCTCAACTCAAAATATTCCCATTTGCACCTGCAATTCATATGAATGTAAAATAACCCATTCATTCGAAGCTCTAAAATCTCAAACACAACAACATAATGGCAACAAGCCTTCTTCTTGACTGAATCTCAGTCATTGCCAGTGACAGAACATACAGATCCTTCCATTCTCCAGCTTCCACCAGGCCTGCAATTATTTCTATAGCAAACTCAGATCTCAGTACCACCAACAGCTTCACTGAACTGCAGCTCATGGCAACATTGCAGCTGCACATTACTCCGTGCCAATCACCTCATACTCTGCAAGACCCTCAGAGTACCACCACAGAGCTGCAATTCCAGCTCATTTCTCTATTTTACAGCATATCCGCCATTTGCACCTGTAACTCCATTTCCAGCTGTGGTCCTAACATACATCTAATAGTGAATCTGCTCAATCATTCACTCAAGCCAACAACACTGTATCGACAACCTCATTCTGCTCAAGACATCACCACTGCATTCTGCCTCAAATTCTCCATCTTGCCCATTTCTAGCACAATCATCTTCTTCAACCCAGATCCACCAACATCACCTCCCTGAGTTCACACATCCCCTGTCAAATTCTTGAGACATCACCAGTGTCTTCATATTCATAACCAATTCTGCCTTGCACCACCAATGGACAACATCAGATTCATAGCCACTGTCTTCAGCCAACACACATAGCAGAACCCATTGCTATTCTCTTGTACCCATTTCTCCATCTGTTGCAGCTCAACCACAATAGCAGCAGCTCATTCTACAGTTTCCAATTCTTTCTGAGATTTGAAAGCAAACCCTTAGC